>JAMXBB010000006.1:29033754-29080072 GCA_024138015.1 Lumnitzera littorea | reverse complement strand
ACGTGTACCCTACATGTATTTACGTGTAGATAAAAATACGCGTAATTACTAAAATTGGCCGAAAACTAAGTAAATAATTAAAGAAAAATACAAAATAATTATAAAAAAATCAGAAAAAATCAGAAGAGGATAAGCTGATGCAAGATTAGGTCGTGACAGAAAAAGAAAAAAATAACCAATAGGAATTTGACAAACAAAAAGCCTAAAATCATGGAATTGGGGCAAAATCCCATCAAATTAATGCACATTAAATTCTACAATTGCCTATAAATAGCAGGAAAAATTCAGAAGCTCATTTGGACAGATACAAATCAGAGAAAATTAGAGAGAGTTGAGAATTCGAGAGAAAATTCAGAAAATAAAAAAAAATAAGAAAAACTGTGCAGTTAGGGGTTTTAAAGGGAACCCACACCAAACGAGGATCTGGGAGTGGACGGCCACCACCACCACACGGTGGTGGCAGCGCCCAGGCCGGCCGACAAGGCCACGGCGGCCCGCGGTGGCCGGAGCCACCTGAACCGGTGAGTTCAAATTCCAGCCCGATTCTTGTATAATTTTGTAAAATTAGTTATTTTGCCCAGAAAATTATGAAACTTGTTATTCTGAGGTTTTATTGTATGTAGATTTAGGGAAAAATGTTGATTTAGTTTAATTATGTCTGGAAATATAGGGTCCTTAACAAATTGTACAAAACCGAGCATGATTAAACCGGAAATTAAATAGGCTTAGGGATGTAGTTTGGGGCTCAAAATTTTTCTGTAGGATGCTCATGTGACATAGAACAGTGCTATGAAGCCATTTTTTTAAAATTAATTTTCGAAATTTTTAAGTTAATTTTTAGCTCTAAAATGATGGAAAAATTGGGTAATTTGGAGTTAATTAGGTGATTAGGATGTTAATTACTGATTTGGATCTTAATTAGATGTTTAAGGAAGTTAATCTCTGCAGTGGAACCCTAATCCTAGCATTTAGGTACTAAGTATAGTTAATTAAGGAAATTAGGTAAGTAATATAAGAAATTAGTAATATGTGAAATTGTAAATTAATAAATATGGAAAATTAGGATTATTTAGATAATATTAGAGTAAAAATCAGAATAGTATTAAATCTGAATTAAGATTGAATTTTAGGTAATTATATAAAAAATAAATAAAATAAAATAAGATTTTCTCACATCGGGGATAAATCCGATACCCTAATTAGGACTAGCGTGTACCAAATAGCTTAGAATACTAAATTAAGACCCAATAGGATATTTGGAAACTTGAGCTTAATGTAATTAATTTCACATTAGGATTCGAGCATGTTTAGGATTTAAAAATCGAACCAAAACCTAATTTAGAAATTGATGCGGAAACCGAGACCGAACCCAAACTTAAACCTAAACCTAGAATAATTGTAAAAGACTTAATACCTAGATAATTAGGCGTATTAAACCGTAAACAAAACCTAACAATAAGCATTATAGGATAAAACAAACCTATAACAAATATATGAAAAGCTGAAACCACGTTCGTGTTATAGGGATAACCGGCGATGGCCTGAAGCAGATCGGACCTCGAGTGAGCGAGCGAGGAGTCGAGGTAAGTTGGGATTAATACGATGCTGTATTTTGGAGGCTTAAGATTATGCTTGGTTGTGCTTGTTAGATAGTTGAATGCGTGCATGTGCTTGATTATGGGTGATGCTATGATTCTGTTTGCTGCTTTAGCACATATTGTATGAATTGTATGTAATGATTGATTGCTCTAAATTGGACTTAATCAAATGTACAACCAGTAATCATAATCGAACATGCATAGCAACCCGTTAGGGGATTTAGGACTCTCCGGCCAAATACCGACCCCTTCGGAAGGGATAGCGCAGGATTGCAAAATGGTCCCTTCTTCATCCTCAGTCGAACTAAGTGACAGGAGAGGAGGTCGCGGCGGGGATGAAGACAGTGGTTCGAAGGTAGTCGCGGGAGGAGCAAGGTCTCCATTACACAAGCCTGGGTTTGGTCGTGAGCTGTTGCATTAACGGTAACTCCTCAACCCGGATTAGAGCGGGCGCAATTTCTCTAATCTCACGACGGGCCGGACAACGTCGTGCGATGGCATTTGCTTGCACATGCATTGCATTTAATAAGTGATTGAAAACCTTGTTGTGTGTATGGTATAGTTTTAAGTCCTCCGTCCCTACTTACTGAGCTGTGGTTGCTCACATCCCTATAGACGTCGTGCAGGTGCTGGCTAAGAAGCGGCAAACAAATACTCTGAAGCTAGCAACTGCTGGATCCTGGGGAGTGAGGAAAAACATCGAAGAATCAACACATATTTTACTTTTCATTTCTGATTAATGTAATAACGGAATTATAGTGATTCTATATAACTTTTCCCACTTTCTTAGGTAAATGATTTATTTAAATTACAAATTGTCTACTTCAAAGCGGGTTAGTTGTGGACGCCTTGTGTAGATCAGGTCTAGGATAGCGGTTGTGAGGCCAACTTCTATCTTAGGGTGGTTTACACGGCGGGACTGTTACGACTCTGCCGCTTCGGGGCGTGACATGTACCCAAGTGGCAAGTAGAGATGCTTATGGCTGAGGAGAAGGCCTATCAAATAATAGGGGAGGAGTCATTTAGCATGTATGCGAAGCTATTTGAGCTAAGGTTGTGATTGCTATTTTCGAAGTTCCTTGCACAGTTTTTCAACTACTTCAAGGTTGCTTCAAGCTCCTTACATATCGATAATTAGGCGCAACTACTCGAGTTCAAAGTAGTCTATTTGTAACAACTTTGGAAGCCAACAACTCAGTTGTTTAAGCACTTGTTCCAGGTAGAGATGGGCCTTAATGGTTAAGTCTATATCTCCTTACGAAGCGAGGGGTTGAAAGTGTTCGAAGGCATTCCCAATAAGGTAGATAAGTAAAAGGAGTACTACTTCCATATTGGGATGCAAGAGAGGCCAAATTTCCCAATGTTTTGGATAGTGCTAATCTAAACTAAGCCTATCAAACATCTAGCAAACAAAGATGAGGAGACAAAGGATGAGGTGTTAGACCTTTACCTATTAACAATTGTTTGGAAGTATGTTGAGAATAGAGGGCTCTTCAGGTTTCAGAAAAGTACCTACTAAACTTTTGTCGAGGAGGAGGTGGTAGCTTATTTATTGCTTCCCATCATTATCGTAATAGCTACTTGTCCTCAGCGGTGTAAGTGTGTTATTTTTATTTTTATCACTAATTCTAAGTCGTTTATTATACTCACAACTATATAGGTAGCTTCCAACAAGATCAATGAGAAGCTACTGGTTGTCTAAAAAAGGAAGATGTAGGTGCTCGAAGCTTTGAGAAAGAGGAAGCAAGCTATCATAGAGGAGGAAGAGGAGGAGAGCTTATAGCGCCTCCCAAAGAAGAGCAGGAAGAAGAAGGGGGGAGGCAACAGACTATCCCCGAAGCTATTCCAAAAATGGTAAGGTAGTCCCTATGGTTGTAGCTAAGCAACCGAACTCTTCGCCTTATCCTAGCGCTTCACTATGCTCAAACGCTTCATTGTGATCAATCGCTTGGGTGAGCTTAAGCTATAGGGGACCAATCTACCTCCAAGCCCAAGCCCATTATGCAAGGACCTCCCCTACTTCTATGTGCTCTCTACTAAAGTCTAACCTATAACTCTCCTTATTGCTTAGACCTTCTTCCTTATATCTTTGAGAACATTTGTTTTTAGCATTTGCCCCTCTCCTTGACTCATTTATGGTGGCTTGACATCCATAGTATGACCAACATACCTAACATACTCTAGAGATGTTAGAGCCTTCTATTATAGACGTGGCTGTCGGTGTACTCATGACCAACTAATACACAAGGCCACCTTACCAGCCTTTCAACGCATATCCCCTACAAGGAGTAGGTACAAACGAACCATAAGTTGACACGTACCCCAAGTAATTGTACTCCTTACATAATACAATGACCTAATAGGTAAAGGGATTTGAATCTTTGGAACTTCATAGTTCCCTTAATGAACTCATTCTCACTGGACCTAAACACCTTTCCTGAAGAACTAGTGTGCTTGGATACTTCTCGGTTTTTTTTCCTTCGATCCTCCTTGCAAATTTGAGTATCGAGGGGCCTTCATAGATAAACCTACAGAAGACTTTTTGTAGGTAGCTTGGAGCAAGAAGGCTAATCAATATCGAAGCCCATCAACACCCCCATCCAAAGAATTAAAGTCCTACCCTCCTTATTACATTCACCATTATCAACAATGGGGTTTGACTCCATAATTATTATCATTAGGCTTTATTTTATTATTTTATTTATTTGATATTTTATGCTACTTTATTAATTAATTTAAGACTTTATTTTAATTAGTTTGTCAATTACTTTTTGGGCTTTATAGTTAGTATTTAAATTCCTATCACACCATGTGGATGTCAGGTTTTCATATGAATTTTTTTGTTAATAGTTTATTTCAATTAGTGAAATTGTTTTAAGAAAACCTATAGAGAAAGCTTTTCTCATATTTTCAAGGACTTATCAATTCTTTCAAATTGCATGGTTCAAAACCTTAATTTCTTGAGTTTTTTTCACCTTAATTTCTTTTGTTATTCCTTAAAAAAAAAAAAAAGCTAAAAAGGCTAAAAAGATTGTAATGGCAATAGATTAGTTGGATATGGGAGAATTAGCTAAGTTAAATAAAGGTAATTTGAAGGCTTATATTACTATTTAGAACTTAAATTGAAGATTGATCACATATTTGGAAAAATCTCATTGGCAATAAGAGATCTTTCATAGCATATACAAAATTCAATGCAACAAAGTTGACAGTCATCTTAATGACAAGAGGTAACTCTTAGAGATCTTACCGATAATGTTCGCAATCTTGTGGGTTTTCTAGAATATAACAATGGTCGTGGAGGTGATGGGTGAATTGAAAATTGAGAGGAAGTTGTTGCTAAGGACAAAGATTTAGATAGAGGTGTTTATAGGGGTAGTCATGGAGTTAATGCAAGAGTACATGTAGGTGGTAGAAGCAATAATGATTGAGCTCATAATGGTTATTTTAGAGTTGTAGTAGATGATGATGATGATGATTGTTTGCATAGGCTTTGACATTCGAAGGGATTTAAAGTACCTTAGTTTGATTAGCCTAATAGTGTGGATGACTACTATGACTAGCTCGATAGAATTGAAATAGTATTTAAGTGTTATGGTTATGAAGATAATTTGAAGGTGAGGTTGGCTATAGTTTAGTTCACTAATAATGCTTAGCTTTGGTAGAAGAGTATTATGAATCAATGTAGGGGGTAGCTACTTCTTGGGATTTGGGAAGAGATGAGGACATTAATGAAACAATGATTCATACCATCTTATTATCGCTACGAGTTATACACAAGAATGTATACTTTGTGATAAGAAGATAAAATTGTGGAGGAGTACATCAAGGCATTTAAGATTATGATAATTAGGTGTAATATGGTAGAAGCTCTTGAAAACACTAAAGCATGTTTTATTACTAGACTAGAATATGAGCTTTCTTGTGATGTTCAGCATCAAAGGCCAACTACTTTAGAGAATGCCACACAAATTGCAACCATCATTGAGCGACAAATGAAAAAATGCCTTAAAGACATCAGGTAACCTCTAATGCTTCTATTTTCGTTAAACTTAGGAAATATGATAAAAGTAGGAGAGAACATGAAAGATTTGAGCAAGTTGTTGAGAGGAAAGTTGATAAATATAAAGAGAAAGGGAAAACTCCAATTATAGGCAATTTAAAGGTGCAAAATACTCAAGTTTCTCAATGAAAGAGTAATTAGGCTAAATGCTTTAGAATTTTAGGATATGGACACATTGCTTTACAATATCTAAGTCATAGAGCCTATGTTATCAGAGATGAAGAGGCGATTGAGGTTTCAAAGAGTGATACAAAGACTGATGCAAAGACTAACTTAAAGAACAAGCTTCGTGGAAAAGTTAAAACTACCTGCTACATCCAAATCCCTACAAGTTTTAGTAGCTAGGCGAGAAGGAAGATGTTAGGGTTGAAAAGCAGATAAAGGTACCAATTTCTGTTCTTGGTCATTATGTAAACAAGATTAACTGTGATGTAGTACTAATGAATGTTGTTTTACTTTGGCAACCTAACCTTAGTTGTTTGATAAAGGTGCACCTATTATGGTCATGAGAATACTTGTTCATTCAAGAAAGATTGAAAAAAGATTATGTCGTATGAGTCCACTTGAGGTTAAAATCACATATAAGGAGATAATTGGTAAGAAAAAGAAGAATCTAATGATGAGGCATCGAGATGTATGGCATGAGCACCGTAAGTTGGATGATGGTATAACCCCCAATAGTAGAGTTGCTAATGACAGACTTTCTAAAGTTAGTGTAGACATGCTCTAGGAGTTACTAGTTTAAAGAGGTTCAGATGAGTCTCTATTATCCTTTGGTTTTTGGATTACAAAAGATTAAGTTACTCAAGATTTGAGGGCAAATCTTTTCCAACTTAAGAGTGATGAGGGGGATTGAGTTTGTCATTATTATCATTAAAAATTTTATTTCATCATTTCATTTATTTGACATTTTATGTTATTTTTATTAATTAAATTAGGACTTTAATTAGTGTCAATTACTATTAGGCCTTATCATTAGTAGTTAAATTCCTATTTTGCCCTATAGATGTTAGGGTTTCATATAAATATTTTTCTAGTAGTTTATTTTAGTTAGTGACATTGTTTTTAGAAAACCTAGAAAGAAAGCTTTTCTCATATTTTCAAGAACTTATCAATTTTTTCAAATTGTGGTGTTCAAGACCCCCTTTTTTTCTTGTTTGATTTAATTTGTGACATCTTTGACTTATTGAATTACATTAAACAAAAACCAATTTATTTAATCTAGTTGTGGCCTCAATTTGACTCATTCATTAGAATCAACAAAAGAAATCCATAGTTTAATCAGTTAATTGTGACGTCATCAACTTATCAATTGAATTAAATGTTCATACGCTATTTATTTTTCAGTATTCAATAAACCCAAAAATAAGAAAAATAATAATGATAAATTTCAAAACGTTAGACAACAATCTATTCAAAATTCATAGAAATAGATTTTTTTATGAGATCTCATCATATCAATATACATATATATATATACATATATACATACACATATATATACTAATCTATACGTGGTGTTGTATATTTGAAGCACATTGCTTGCTAGGCTTTGTATCTCATCTAGTTGAGATTTTTGGTGTTTTTATAAGTACAAATTTTGTAGAAGAAATTAATTTTGGCTATGAGGTGTAAATAGCAAAGAATTACGACTGTCGCCCAGTCAATGACCAGATCGACTTAATTTTGTTTTATTCTTTATAAGTTGAGATTGATTTGTAGGTCCATATTTTCTAGAGATCTATTGGAACTTGCTTAAAATTTAAACACCTTAGCATGACTTCAAGAAGAATTAATTTAGTTGTGAAATAATCTTAATTATTTTGAGGTTTGTAGAGAGTTGAATGCGATTATGAGTTTTGAGCATAATATTAAATAAATTTGACTTTATAGATTGAGGTACATAACCCAAAAACCAAATTCATAAAATTTGAAATGATTAAAAACAATTTTATACTACGCGCTTAGAATATGGTTCATCAAATCAATCGTCCAATCCATCTTTTCTCAAACAATGAAAAGTGCTAGCTATTGATACATATGCATGTAGATAATCATACATTATTTATGTATATAGAATAACTTATGTAGGATTCGTGTATCTAATTGTGGGAATCGGACTCATTTTAGATAAGCTTGTTTCTTACTTTGGGACCCGTCATAGGTGTTTTTTTTTTTGGGCATCGGTAGTCATGATTGGTTATCGTATCTTATTTCGCGGGATTCAAGAAAAGATATCATTCAACAAAGACAAGGGAACAAGTCCAGATGGGTGGAGTGAGTTAGTAATAAAGTTCTCCACTTTGCTTGGTACGAGGGAAGGAATTTGGAAGGGAAAATTTTAAATCTATTAGATGAAGAGATCAAAATGTAAATGTTATAATTTATGTATAATGTATTAAGATACTTGTTGCTAATGGATTTTGGTAATTAGAATTATTTTGTAAAAAAGGAAAAGCTCTTGGTTTTGAAGCTAGTCTGGTATAGACATTTCGATACCTAAGTTTATAAAGTGAGAGTAGGAAAAATGAAGTAAGTGATGAAGAGTTATCAAATATTTCTTACAGTGTTTCTTTCTTGAATTTATAGATGAGTGTCGTATCTGAAACAATAGTTATAGGAATGATTATTGAGAAACGTGAAGGCCTCCTAATCGGACACATTTCGAAAATGTAGGGAGAGTGAACAGCTATATAATATAATCGTACCAATGATAATTATTCGTACCACTCCCCTTAAATTCAAATTATAAATAGATGTGAGTCATTTGGCAAGACGCTGACAATGTAGATAACTCAACCTGTTGGCAGCTGAATGCACGAGTCAACGAAGCTTTGATTATCAATATCTAACAAGTCAAGTAAACAAAACTTGACTATCAACAATACTTTTTATGTAATTATGAATATTATTTACAAAAGGTAAATATTTATTATATTTATATACTTTTTTGCTAATATATATTTTACAATAAAATTTCATAGATAATTAGAGTATGTATGGAATTATAACAAAAGGCATATTATTAGTGAGATTTCATGATATCGTATTATCTAAAAGTTATCCTTAATAAGATAAATATTTATAGGAGATGTAGATATTTAGACTAACACGTTATATAACTAAGGTCATTCTCATTGAATCAAGAGAAATGTATTCAAATTATGTAAGTGGGTACTCAAAGTTAAGTGGGTATATTAGACACGATCCGCTAATAGAGAACACCATATGTTTAATGTCATTGATCCCTCTTTTATATAAACTAGCGTAAATAATTCTTAAACTTGAGAACTTTATATATCCTATATACGAAATGTTGTGTTTCAATGCCGTTAAATTTAATTTTTATTTGAATTGTAAATAATATAGTTATTGGATATAACATGAAATATTGAGAAGATGGTAACGAGTCAATATATAATTCATGTCTCCTAGATTATGGGGTTGATAGATAGGGTCGCTTGGTTAAGATAATAGTGACTTACAGGCTCGTAGTTACGGTAAGTATTATTAAGTTTATTTTATCTTAGAAACCAAGTAAAATTATTAAACATTAATAACATAACATGCAATAGTTCAATTAAGATATTATTTGATAAAGAGATTTAGTTACATAATTACATAGTAATTGGTTCATAGTGGTTTCTTGTTCATACCTTTTCTATTTCGTTTGATGAACAATAAATATTACTAGGCAGTTACCTTATATAAGCTTTAAAGATAAACCAAGTAACTGTAAGATTGCATTTAGTACACAAAATTCAAGGCAATCAGTTAAAAGATCTGATCAAACCTAAATTATAAACTATAGCTATACATATTAGTAAAAATAACCCCATAAACTTGAATTTAAGAAAATAAATAATAAAATAAGAGAATATAAAATTTTCAACTTTTAAGTATATTACTCGTTAATTATCGGAAAGACGGAAAAGCGAAAAGTACAATTTAATAACTAATAAATTGCTAGAGATAAATTATATGTATACTAAAAATCATAGAATAATATAAATAATATTTAAGAATGTTTACTTATACCCCACATATATTTACGTGTAGATAAAAATACATGAAATTACCTAAAATGGCTGAAATTAGCTAGAAAATTATAAAATATTTAAAGAAAATTATAAAATAATTAAGGAAAAATCAGAGGAATAGGGAATGATCCAAATTTGGTCATAGCAAATTAGGAATTAAAGAACAAATTTTGGCCAATTAGAATTAAATACTTAAAAGGCAAAAAATGGAAGAGGAGAAGCTCTTGTCTTATCTAATTAATGTACAACAATTTCCTTAAAGCCTTATAAATAGCAAGAAAATTTATAGAGCTCATTTGGTCGGTTAAAAGCTTAGGAAAATTGGGAAGAGTCGAAAACAAGAGAGAAAATTAGGGTTTAGGTTTAGAAATTTTTTTATCAAATTTGTACAATAAAAGCTTTTGAACCGAACTCACACATCACCACCCCACTCCAAACCCACTGCCTGAACTGGCCGATACACCTGAACCGGTGTTAGAGGCCAAAAAGCTTTTGAACTAAGTGAGTCTTACACCTCCTTCGATTTTGTAAAATTCCTTAAAATTATTTATTATGCCCAAAAAATTATGAATTTTATTATTCTGACGTTTTATTATATGTAGATTTAGGTAAAAATAGTCATTAAGTTTAATCATGTCTGTAAATATAGGGTTCTTAAGAAATTAGACAAAACCGAGTATAATTAGAATTAGAAATAAATAAGCTTAGGAGTGTAGTTTGAAGCTTAATTTTTTTCTATAGAATTCTTAAGTAATATAGAACAGTGCTATAAAGCCATTTTTTTTAAATTAATTTTCAAAATTTTTAAGTAAATTTTTAGCCCTAAAATGATGAAGAAAATTAGTAATTTTGACTTAATTAAGTGATTAAATGATTAATTACTAATTTAAAAGGTAATTAGATATTTAAAGATGTTAATATTTGATATGGAAACATAATCCTAACATTTGGAGTATTAATTGTAATTAATATGGGGATTATGTAGTAATTGTGAGAAATTTAATAATATGTGAATTTGAGATTTTAATAAATAGGAAATAATAGGTTAATTTGGATAATATAATTATAAAATTAGTACATAATAAATCTAGTACAAAAATTAATTTTAGGTAATTGGATAAAAAATGTAAGATTTCTTTACATCGAGAGTAAATTCGGTATTCTAATTAAGATTAGAGTATACCGAATATGTTAGAGTACTAAATTAAGACCTAGTATAATTTTTAGAATATTCGAGCTTAATGTGATTAACTTCACATTAGGATTTGAGCATATTTAAGATTCCTCATAGTTAAAAACAATTTAGAACCAAAACTGAAATCTAATTCAAGAACCAAAACTTGAGCTAAGGTAGAGTAAATCATTAATAAATAATAGGTATACATGGAGAAGTGAGTTAAATTATAACTTAGAATATGTATCATCAAAGTATAAGTACTAAAAAGACGTATTTGTATTATAGGATACCTAAAGACGAATCAACCTACAATTAAGTGATTGGATAACCGAGAATTTCAAGTAAGTTGGGTTTAGTATTTCATCGTATTTGGAGTACTATTTTAGGGTACTTGAAGACTTAGGATTGTATATGATTGTGATTGTGATTGTGATTGTAAGTAGTTTTATGCATGTGCTTGTGTATTTGAATTTGTGTTGTGATCGATTATTTATTATGACTAAATTGGTATGAAATTGTTTGAACACCCTAAATTGAACTTAATCTAAATCGACTCTAATACCTTAAATCGTCATGTATTGTAACCTTTTAGGGGATTATTAGAATTTTCCAACTAAACACCGATACCTTTGAAAAAGATAGTGCTGGATAATAAATTGGTCTTTTCCTCATCCTTAGTCGAATTAAGTAACAGAAGAAGAGGTTGCAGTGAAGATGGGGGTATTAGTTCGAAGGATAGTCTTAAGAGGGATAGTGTCTCTATTGAACAAATCTGGGTTTTGTTGTGAGCTGTTGCATAATATGAAAACTCCTCAACTTAGATTAGAGTGGGTGAAATTACTCTGATTTCGTAACGGGCCAAATTACGTTGTTTGATGATACTTACTTGTGGTATTGCATGAAAAATAATTGCTTGATAATTTTGTTTGTGTTTGTATATATTCATGAGTCTCTGATTTAACTTACTGAGCTATAATTGTTTATACCCACATAGATCCTTTTGCCGATCCTGATCTTTGAATACTCCAAGTAATATGCTGCCTTACAACTATCTAAAAGTTAGTTCTTTTGAAGCTTGGGGGTGTAAGGATCAATTCGCCTAGTAGTTAATGTATATCTAGAGTCTCATTAGTAGCTTAAGACTAAAAGACTGATATTTGATATATAAATTAGTTGACTGTTATGATATGATGTAGAATCACCTGGGAATTCTATTGTAATGTACATGTAATTATATATACATGTTGACTTGAGACTTTAATATTTACTGTAACTTTAGTTAAATTTTTAATTGACCTATTTACTTCAAAATTATGAGTCATCAATGCCTTGTGTATATTATGTTTATAATAAGCGCTGTGAGGCTAGTTACAATCATATGATGGTTTACACGGCGAGACTATTACGACTTTGCGACTTCGAGTTGTAACACCTTAGTTTATATTTAAATAGATATTACCTTCATGTATAAAAATCTATAGAATTGCACACTATATCACGATTAATGGGGACGAAGTTTTTGACAATAATCAATATATATTTTGTAATTAGAATAAATTAATCTGAAATAATAAATTAGAAGCAATTTATATTACAATATAAAATATATTTACCATTAAGTACTTTTTAAAGATATGTATTTTCTTATTGTTTTTTCGTATAAAAGTAGATGAAATTTATTAATTCCATATTTAATTGCTATTGAAAAGTTGATGGTAATTGAAAGAATATAGAATTTATTAATTTTATATTCAACTCTAATTGAAAAGTTTACAATAATTAAAAAGTTATCTGCCATTAATTCCACGTTTAATTATTACGTAATTGAAAGATTGTGACAATTGAAATATTCATAGAATGAAAAATCTCTTTTATTAATTTTAGTTAATGTTTTAAAAGAGACAAAGGTAGAGAAAAAGTTCTATGATGATTTTCTATATAGAGAACTAGTTAAAGAAAAGTCAAAAGAGAGATATAACATTTTACTTCTTAACTTTTTTAATTCTAGTTCCAGTTATCTAGTAATATAAATGATTAAAATTTGTTCTTAATGTATGGGTAGATACCCCTAGAGGGACAACATTTAGAGTTTTTATGGTGAATAAATTTTGAAAATAACAAATCAAATTTAGATAGCAATTAAACTCTATCTCCAAAAGGAGATAGTACTTTTCATTAAGGAAAAAGTAATTTCATAATCTTTTATTGAGATATATATTTTATTGCGATATATATTTTATTACATGTCATACATAAATTCTTGGATATGTTTTATAATATATTTTTTTCAAAAGGAAAAAAAAGGAAAGAAAGAGAGATATAATATAAAATTACCAAGATACCTAAATAACAAATGAAAAATATTATAAAAAAAGAGTTATAGAATTAAAATTGTAATAATTTTTTCATTTTCCCTTAACTTTCTCTTCAATTTTGCAAGCTTTAAAATTTGTGATGCAAACAATTTTGAGGATTTATATTGAATATTAATATGTTTCACAAATCGAAAGAATTCACGGAAGGGATCATTTCATTTCTAGAAGGACACTTACCTAATCTAATCCATAATGATGTTGTTTTTCCTTTTAATTCATCCTTCACCAGAAAATAGAATTTAATAATTTTTTCTCTATTTTCTTTTATCCCTATTATTTTCTTCCCTTTTCCCTCATGTCAAATAAATGGCCCAAAAAATTTGCCTTCTTTCCTCTATTTTATATTTTTATATTGCATAATAAAAAAAAAGCAACAAATACCCCAACAATATAGTTTAGCTTGAACAGGCCTAACGGAATATACTATATAGAATAGTTGATCTTATATGGCATTAAGTCTTCATACAAAAATTTAAAAAATATTCTTCAGTGGTTTAAACTAAAAACAATCATTCACTTGGAGATGTTGGGTAGAAGTTGATGTTGGGTAGAAGTTGATAAGATTAGGAAGAGTGGATAATTCTAATGTATAGGTTATTTATCAATACCTTATTCAATTGGATAAGTCTTATATGAGTATTGAGGGTTAAAGTAAATTTTGGATAATAATTTTCTGAAATCCAATCCTACAATAAAGGTAAGGGTATTGCGATTTTCATACCTTATGCCTAACTAGTCTAGACTTTAAGTTATATACGATACATGTTTCAAGAAACCTCTACTTGTCCATTAAAATTTATTAGATAACATAAAATATATTAACAAATGAAAAATAAGCTTATGTTTTATCTGGTTATAAAAATCAAAAGAATTAAAAAATATATTGTATTTATATTAATAAAAAATAGTGCAAACTCCATATAAATCTAAAACTTAAAGCTTGTTGTCTCTCTCTTGGCAAGGCAACTCTATGTTGTGTCCATTATCTTTCAGACTCATTCTATTTAAAGTGAAGTGTTATGCCTCTTCCTTCTTCCTCTCTAAAGAGAAGTGTTATAGGTAACCCTGGTTTATTCACATTCCATCACCACAACAAAAAATGTGTGTTTACTAACTTTATTCATTATTTTATTTTAGTATACTTCTCTTAATAAGCAAAGCTTAAAAATAAAATCATTATGTTTTAGGAAGTAATATTTGTTCTTAATTATAAAGGAATTGTATCTTCTTTTCTTTCATGCATGTACCTTATGCTTATTACTTACTATTTAATTGATTTTTAAGTAAAATGTGTGATTTAACATTTAAGTTCTATATGTATAACGTTTGAAAATCAATATTTTTGAATGAAGAAAAAAATCAACCAAAATTTACTATTAAAAAAAATGTAAAGTTGAAATCACATAAAGATAAAAAAAATTTATAATTCTATAGGGTACCTTAACTTTATAAGATCTACAGCGTATAGATTTTAGAATAGTTATAGGAAGGTACATAATAGATTCTAATTTAAAAAATTTGGAACTTATTTTTGTAAGATATGATATAAACAGTACCTTATACAATACCTACCATATTCTCACTTGCAAGATGGTCAACAACTTGATTAGTTTCTCTTGGAATATAATATAGTCGTTATTTGCTAACTTATTAAAGGCACAAAATGATAAATTTGTGGGATAAAATTATAATAGGCTAGTAATCTTATTGTATAGCGTATCTAATTCAATTGGATAGACTCTAGATAGGTATAAAAGGTCATAAGATAGGTCTCAATTATAAATTTTTTGAAGTATACTCTTATAGGGCAGGATACTGAGTAATGTTTTCATACTTTATGCTTACTTAAAAACTTATACTTTATGGTATATAAGGTATAGGTTTTTAGATATTATGTATTTACTCTTTAAAATATNAGTTATAGGAAGGTACATAATAGATTCTAATTTAAAAAATTTGGAACTTATTTTTGTAAGATATGATATAAACAGTACCTTATACAATACCTACCATATTCTCACTTGCAAGATGGTCAACAACTTGATTAGTTTCTCTTGGAATATAATATAGTCGTTATTTGCTAACTTATTAAAGGCACAAAATGATAAATTTGTGGGATAAAATTATAATAGGCTAGTAATCTTATTGTATAGCGTATCTAATTCAATTGGATAGACTCTAGATAGGTATAAAAGGTCATAAGATAGGTCTCAATTATAAATTTTTTGAAGTATACTCTTATAGGGCAGGATACTGAGTAATGTTTTCATACTTTATGCTTACTTAAAAACTTATACTTTATGGTATATAAGGTATAGGTTTTTAGATATTATGTATTTACTCTTTAAAATATATTAATTTATTAAATAATATAATATATTTTATGAGAAATTGTGAAATACTCCTCTAAACTTTCGTTTTAACGTGGATTTATCACTCAAACTTTTAAAACATATTTTTTTTATATTTGTAAACTTTCAACAATTTGCACTATTAAGTCTAGTTGGCACTTTATATAAAAAATGGGTTATATGTAGAGCATATAATCCTAAAATTGTGGCAAAACCACATTACATAAAATTACTAAAATACCCTTAAAGCTTTACTACAATATTTATACTAATTTTTTTTTTTTTTTAAACTCCTTGACAGAGAAAACGAAGGAAAATACTCCGTTTCAGATCAATACCACAACGGGAGAATCCTCTGCACTCAAATTCTTTTTCAGCTCAATAATTCGAGTGACATTATCTACCAACGCTCGAGTTGGTCAGATATCCTTAGCATGCTCGAATTAGCGTAGGCTACATTCTTATCTCCTCCAAATGGTATTGATTTCCCGTAGTACCAATGTTGGCCAATCAAAACAACATTTATAACGTTTCAATTAGCTCCAAAAAATAGTAATAAGATTCTTTGTTACTTACTTGCAAGTGACAAATGCCACAACCAATAGAAATTAGACAATAATATAAAAAAATAAAAAATAAAACCACAACTGGGATTCTTCTTTCTAATGCTTGACCAAGATTATGCTATTTCAGCCTTCTTGTTCAATTTTTTTCCTTTTCCTTCCGTGGATTACATGAAAAGTTCCAATCATTCCTCACTGCCTTTTCTCCGTATTTTTCAAACAAAAAAGCTGGAGTCTCTCTCTCTCTTTAATATATAGGTAATAGTAAAGATAAGAGAGAAGGGCATTTACGGGGTTTTAATGAAATTTTAGTTATATACTATGCACACGGTCCTTTTATCACAAAAATTGTTAACTAGACTTGATATTGCAAATTGCTAAAAGTTTAGAGGTCCTTAAATGTCCTTTGAAAGTTTGAATGATGAGTTTGCATCAAAATGAAAATATATCTATATTTTGTAATTTCCCCTATATATAAATGAATAAAACTATCCTTATATATATATATATATATATATATATATATATTGATAAAGAACTAAAAGAATAGAAGTTATTAAAAAATAAGAAACTCAAACTTAATACAAACCCTAAGCCTTAACTATATAATCAAAACTAGAAACAAAAATGTTAAACTTTAAGAGGCACCGCTCATTATTAATTCTAAAAAACTTGTATCTTGTTTTTTGTTATGTATGTATTTTTATTCATTTGCTATTCAATTGTTTTACTAATAAAGAATGTTGTTTAGCACTCAAGTGTTATGTAATGTTTGAATAATAATGTTATAGTATAGAAAGAAAAATTATAACTCGTGTTTGCAAGTTATGAGAAGATATAAAAAGAAAAATACTTAATGGTTCATAAGTTATTCGATGGGCTATAAAACGATATAAATTTTAATATGGTTCCAATATGCCATAGAGAGAGGTTTAGTATTTAAACAAAAAAAAGGGAAGAGGGATTTATGCCTATAAGATAAGATAAGGTATGAGTACAATTCACTACCCTACCTTCCATACTTGTTCACCTTTAGAATATATTATAAAAAAGTATTCAAAATTATTAGAGAGTTTATGTTTTGGTCTACACTATATTTTAATAGAAGTCATGTCTTAATAAAAAGTAAAATGTTAGGTAAATAATATTATAAACAAATCATAATGAATTGGACGTAATAAATTTGAGAAAATGGTAGGATATGGAATCTGAAAAAATTTAAATAGAAAAACTCAGGTGATATTGTAAATATCTATGCAGTAATGGTTCTCGCTAAGCATCAGACACTCATAAACAAATAAAAAACTGGTCAAAATTCATCAACTTTGCTATACAAGAACCCTATAATATCTCACAAAAGTTATGGTCTAGAACAAACCAAAGTGGGGAAAAAAAATCATCGGAAAATATCAAGAGGAAAAAACCTTGTTAGTTTGTCCATGTAACTCTGGGTCAAAGCCAGGGTCAGTTATGTCCATCTTTCCTATTAACTATCAGAAAACTTATAAACGGAGTTTATGGAAATGTATTAACGGTCAAAACAAAAATCTTCTATAAATTTTTTAGTACTTGTTTTTCTTTTGTGGCTCGTTTGATACGTGGGAAGAATGCAAACTAAAATTACAATTTCATGTACGTTTCATTTTCTGTGTTAGAAGTTTTTTTAAAAGTTTAAAATTATAAATTCTTAAAATCAGTAATTTCAACTTTAACTATTTTCTCATAGATTTATTACACTCTTACAAATAAAATTTACCTAACGTTAAATCTAAACTACTCATATCGAATTAATAATTTCGTAAACATATCAAAGTAAAGAAATAGATCACTATTCTATCATATTCTTGATTCTTGTTAATTTGTGAAAGACCATTTCTATATGTTAAATGTGCCCCTAAAATGTCTGGGATAAAAAATGTGTAATTCGATTTTTAATTTGTTGGCCAGTGTCTTTATTAACGGGGCGAAAAAAAAATCGTGTTCACCGTCGGACCCTTCTCCGCCGCATCACACGTGACAAAACTCTCTTTCCCACTGCTCTTTTCATTTACGTGGACCGTTTATATTTCGCCACGCGTCCTAATTAAATCAAGAACGTTTTCTGATAAAAGAAGAAAAAATCTTTCTTTCTTTTTCTTTTACTTTTGTTTTCTCACGTCTCTTTCTCCCTCCCTCTCCCTATATGATCATGAATTAACGAACCAGTTCGCTTCTAGTTACAGTAAACCAGCACAAACTTCAGAAAACCAGCCAATAAGCAAACTCCGATACATTCCATACAGTATACACATACATACGCTCAAATTACATTACTTGTATGAGCTCACTTACTGAATTCGCCAAATCTCTCTCTGTCTCTCTCTCTCTCTCTAGAAGCTGTGTGTGTATTCTATTTCATCATAAAAAAAGGGCAGGTAATCGAATTGTTTTCTCATTTTCCACTTTTAGCACAGTATTAATTGCTCCTGTGGCTCCTTTATCTGCTCAGATTCGTGTATTTTGAATGTTGAATTTCGAGGAATCGGATTTGGAGTTTTCCGTAACGCTTCGGTTATCTGTTCATTGTGTGACTTCTTTTTCTTTCTTTTGTGTTGTAATTGTGAACGATGGATCTTATGTCGTGGAAAATGTTACTGTATTGTGTGAGAATTCGATGTGTTTCATTCAGAATCCAAACATGAAGATCTTGTGGCCGGGAAGGCCGGGAATTTCTTAGCTCTCGTTTCTTGTTAATCGAACGTTGGTGTTGTTTTATCCATTTTTACGACGTTCTTACCAGTTACTTGTTTGTTATATGAGATTTTTAGTGAAAAGGATGATCCCTTCTGGCTCCTATTTTAATAAGTCAGGTTTCTTTTGCTGCATAGTGTCCCTGCTCCTACCAATCATATGTTGGCATGCAGGATTAAAAAAAGCATTAAATATTTATCCATAAGACACTGTGATTCAAAGATCCACGGATGGGTCCCAGATGGGGACATTAAAGTTTCGTCTGAGATGAATTGTGTGTATCGGTATCTGTTTGAAATGTAGCCAATGGATATCTTGATGCTCCAAGAAGTTGGTTTGTAGGAAAATCAAATTGGTGCTGAAATTTGTTAAGTGCATATCTTGAAATTGATGTAATTCTTGTTTATTTTTTGATGTGGATCAATTGATGAGAATTTTTGGCTTCTATTGGTTAGGCTTCCACAAAATTCTTTGCTTCATGATTTAGAAAGAATTTCTCTTTATTTTTTCTTTTACTGTTCTTTTAACTTTTGATTTTCTTCAGGTTTGTACAGAAGAATATGAGTAATAGCATTAGCCAAAACTTACTTCACCAGAGTTTGCTTTGCCATTGGGCTTCAGAGCATCCAAGAAAGCTCAGTTCTTCCTCAATTCCTGCAAATACTTTATTCCAATCTGTATCTATAAATAAAGTGGCGACAAGGTCTAGGAAGACTCAGTTATCTACACAGTTCTTTGGAGACAGCCTTAGTTTGAGAAAAACAAACCCACAAATGGGAAAAGGTCATGGAGGCCCTGTCATCACCTATGCTATGTTAGCCACAGATGCCACTTCTGAGGTATGATATTGGGCATATAAGAATTCAAGTATAAATGTAGTACATACTGAGGAGACTAACAGTTGTTGTCATGAGCTCTTTGCAGTCAGCTTGATGAAGAAAGAGTAACCTGTGAATATCTGTCTAAAAATGCAACATCATTCTAACTTTACTTGATTATATTTGCAATGTATATAGGTTATGTGAAGAGTTAGTTGGTTTCCTGGCAAGTTTGTTTAGGATGTAAACTTTACTAATGCATGCAACAAGTATATTTCTGGTGTATGTTTTTCCCCTTTTCTTTCATTTGTCCCTGACAATCTCTGATTGGACTAAGTGTCAGAAGTTTGTGGCCAAAATCATTTTGGCCTACAATCTGTGCTTAGTTTGAGAGAACGCAATTATTTTTCATGTGTACTTCTAATTTATTTCAAGGAGGAGTACATAATTGCCTTTGAAAAATTAGCTGATACACAGTTTTGCTTTCTCAGGTGAGTGCATGCTAGCTGATGATTGATATTGGCTGTGTTGTAGCATTGAAAAAGTATTTGCCAAGGATATAATTTTGAAGGAGTACTTAAAAAACCGTTTTGTTTCAGCTAGATGTGTTGTGGTGCCTTGACCTGCAGACACGCCACATAATTAGAAGCTCCTTGTAGCTGTTAACAGTATACTTCCATTACTGCCTGAAAGAGATCTAGGTGTTCGTCTTTGAAGTTTAAACATTGATTAAAGCTTTTGTGTTCCAGCAACTTGCAGGGAAATTCAACCTGGATGGCAATATTGAGCTCAAGGTACGTATTCTTAATTTCTGTTGCTTATTGTTGCCTCATTTATTTGAGAGAGATCATGTAAAATGCTGTGCATTTATTATTATCAGGAGTTGATGCAAGAGGTAGACAATAAAAATGACTTTATGTTACTACTTTGCTGGCAGGTTGAAGTTAGTGCCCCTACTCCGGGATCAGTCACAAAATTAGCTATAGAGGTCATGAGTACTAGTGATGCTTTGGTTTTGCATTGGGGTGCTATACGTGATCAAAAGGAGTAAGTTCATATATATAGTTGTAAGCAACTTTCCTATCTCAAATTTTAGAGTTTATTACATTCATAAAGCTGGACAATCAACTAATGCAGTTTTTATGTGCTCTTCCCCCCTCTATTTCTCATCTGCTTATAGAAAATGGATCCTTCCGTTGCGTCGTCCAGAGGGAACTAAAGGTTACAAGAACAGAGCCCTTAGAAGCCCATTCGTGAAAGTAAGTTCAGAATACATGAATCTTTTGGTGGACAACTATTCATTGATCTATTTACACATTTCAATTGATTGTTCAATTTTAAATTTCACCTTCTAGTTGGATTCCAAGTCAGTCCTCAATATGGAGATTGATGATCCTGCTATACAAGCTGTGGAATTTCTTATAATTGATGAAGCCCAGAATAAATGGTGAGTTCGTCTTATCTTGCTTTCCTGGTGGGTCATAACTTTGGAGACATTCCAGATGTGTTTAATCATCTCATTTCTTTTTTTTTTTTTGGTGTGCCATAGGTATAAAAATAACGGACAGAACTTTCATATAAAGCTGCCCTCCAAAGAGAAATCAGCATTGAACATATCTGTTCCGGAGGATCTTGTGCAAATCCAAGCTTATTTAAGGTGGGAAAGAAAGGGAAAACAGATTTACTCTCCGAAGCAAGAAAAGGTACCTTCTTGTTTACACCGACAATATCCTTGCACTCTTATATAATCCGCATTATTTACTCTTGGTTCTTCATTGGTTTTCTTCTTTAGTCCCAATTAGCAAATCAAAAATGAACAAAGAAAAATGATGATCTGATTTTTGTATCTTCTAATTATTCAATGAAACATAAATCTGACAGCTCATACAAAAAAGAGAATACAAACTTAATTTGATGGAATTGTGGCCAAAAGCAGGGCAAAATTCTCCTATTCGCAAAGCTTAGAGCTCCTAAAAATTTGACTTGAGAGAAAATATGCTGGAATCATCTCTGTTACCAACCATTTTTCTCCAAGGACTTGCCTTGTGGCAACAACCCATTGGACTGATACTAATTATGCAAAAATAGCTAAGTATCTAACACTCTTCTTTCAGTACTGTAGTTAAGATTATCGATGATTTATCTTTCTGTTTAGCTTTACAGTTTGCTGTTTGTTTCACTAATGTTGTGAAAGACAAGCACGAAACCTTATTGGTGTTACAATTCATTTATCCTTTTGCTAAAACAAAGATCTATTCTGTCTAAAAGGAACCGGCAAACAACAAACTGGCATAATTGAACTTGTCATTTTCAACTAGGCAATATATTGCAATTGCTGCTTTCTCACATGGGAAGAACCATTGATCCCACTGTTTCTTTAGCTGTCTCCTATTGTACAAATTTATAGCTCCTGTCCAGTGTGCTTCTTTTATTTCTTCTAGGAATAATCAATTGTATGTTTCTTAGGAGGAGTATGAGGCTGCACGTATTGAACTGTTGGAGGAAGTGGCCCGAGGTACTACCATAGAGGCCCTTCGAGCAAAACTAACAAAGAAAAATGATGAAAATAAGGCTGAAGGGACATCTCTTCCTGAATCAACAGACAAGATCCCTGATGAATTTGTGCAGATACAAGCTTATATTCGATGGGAAAAAGCAGGGAAACCAAATTATTCAGCAGAGGAACAATTGGTACATTAAAAAATCTTCTCATAAATATATAGATACATACATTCATACATACATACATGTATATATCAATATTATCATTGCATTCAGTCAAGAGCAAAGAAGCACTTTCCTCAAATTTCAACTATTGTCTGTCATGGTTGTTCATCAAACTTTCTGTTCCTTTGCTTGATTAATGATGTTGCAGATGGAATTTGATGAGGCAAGAAAAGAGCTGCAAGAAGAAATAATGAAGGGGCGTTCTGTTGATGAACTAAGGAAGAAAATAATCTCTGGAGAGATACAAAGTAAGGTTTCAAAACAATTGAAGAGCAAAAAGTACTTTCGGACAGAAAGGATCCAGCGCAAGAAGAGGGAACTAATGCACATTCTCAACAAACATAAAGCCAAATCTTTAGAAGAAACTCCCTTGGTTGGGAGAAAAGCTTTGAGTCAACTTGAGCTTTATGCTAAGGCAATGGAGGAGAGAGATGGTAGCCCTATTGTCTCTAAAAAGCAGTACAAAATTTCAGATAAAGAACTTCTGGTAGGAAAAAAAGTCCCCTTCTTCTTCCATCCATTTATAACCCATCTTGACCCCATGTAACAGTCTAGGTTTCTGTGTCTCTCTTAACTTCAAATCTCCAATCTTCAGGTGCTAATATCAAAGCCTGCTGGTAAAATAAAGGTTCGTTTGTCTACAGACATTACTGAGCCTGTTGCTGTACACTGGGCTCTGTCCAGAAAAAGTGCTGGAGAGTGGTTGGTAAGAACTCTAACCTGTTAGAAAAGAGGCGTGAATGTGTTATGATGGTGGATGTCAAGAGGAATTCTCGTTTTTTTTTTTCCATCATATTTTGTTCTTTCTGCTGTTCATGAATGACAATAAGTGAATGGCCCTTTTTCTTTTTTAATTTTATTTAATTCAGGAACCTCCTGCAAATGTGATGCCTTCAGGATCAATTATGCAGAACAGGGCTGCTGAAACTCAGCTTTCAAGCATTTCTTCTCTTGACCCTTATTACCAGGCATGTGAAAAATGTGCCTTGATCATTTTCTCTACTATAAATTCTTAACTTTTCCAAAGCATCTATCTGAATATTACAATCAACATTTTTGCATCAACCTTCAGATTCAGGGCTTAGAGCTAGAACTTGAAGAAGGAAGCTTTGTTGGCATGCCTTTTGTTCTTCATGCTGGTGGAAAATGGATAAAAGACAAGGGCACAGACTTCTATATTGAGTTTGCTGCTAGACCTTTGCCAGTTCAAAAGGTTGCTTTCCATAGAGTTTTGTATATGAGTGCTCGATTGCTCTCAATTGTCCTTCATTTGCTCCATCTTCTTAGATATATTTATAGTGCTGACCCTATTGCCAGGATATCAGTGATGGAAAAGGAACTGCTAAAAGCTTGCTGGATAAAATTGCCACACTGGAGGGTGAGGCACAGAAGTCCTTTATGCATAGGTTAGTGATATATTGAAGTACAAATAAAAATATACATCCGTGTTATTAGCTTATACTTTGAGATCAGTTGGTTGAGGTATTAAATCCTATGATGTATGGTACAAAAGAATACAGTCCTAAGCTTGAGTCCTTGCACCATCATTTCTCATCCCTATTTAAATTTTCCACATAAAAGGATTGAATGAATGCCTCAGCTCAAATGGGAGAGGGAGTAGTAGGGTGAACTTAAGGCATACCGATATTTACAAGCTTAAGGTTGATACTGTATAGAATTCTAATTTGACAAAAGTGAGACTTCAATAGCATGACATGGCTAACTTGATGTATCTTCACCTGCATCACATTCACATATTTCTTCGATTTATTGGACTTATACCCGGTACAGATATTTATCGTGGAAGCATATGGAGGCAAACTTGACAGGCTTAAGAAAAAAAATGGAAATTGAGGGTATAGGTCCTTTTTGGTTGTCATTTATAATTACTTGATTTACCACACATACATATAAACTGAATTAGTTTGACATTTCTCATTCCTGCAAGTTTTGGAAAGTTCCTAAGACAAACCCTGCAAAAACCTTGGCATCAGCATGTAATCCCAAGCCATTTTCTGTTTCTCTACAGTTCAATTCCCTCCTCCTATGTCTCTATAGTGAAAATTCTATAGCAATCCCTGGAAAAGTGACTCTGAAGGTCATTACCAGACTGAAGGGCTCTCATTTTGGATGTTCCTCATTGTTTCAAGAAATTAACTAAAGTGGGAAGGAAGCAGTCTCATCAACCGAAAAGTTACTTATGATGACTGCATAGAGAGGAAAATCGTTAAAAATCCATAAATTTTAAGACCCCTTTGCCCATAAACCTCTATGACTGAAAAGGAAGTTAAGACTACTGTGGCGAGAGGAAAATTATTATAAGAGCCATAATTTCCAAGGTGCCTTTACACACAAACCTTGTGATTGCCATCTGATTAAATCAGCTTCTTTGCTGAAAAAGCCTTTCATGCAGATTTTGCATGCTGTTAAATTATCAAGGACAGGGTTAATCCATGGAGCAATCAGTGTAGGGACATGAAAAAGATTTTGGATTTTGGGAATTAGCTTTCCATTTGCTTGTGTGCAATTTTATTGAAGATCTTGTAGAATTTCAATTGCTAGAGGACAATATAGATCTTTGACATATCCAAAAGATGTCATATGTGAGGATAGTTTACATGCAAGGATAATTATTTGCTTCACATACTGAATTTCCTTGCAAAACAATTCTGCAGTCATACTATTTTCTTTCATTGATTATTCATAATACTTAAACCTTGCAAGACTATTTGTAATACTTGTCAAGTTCTTTGTACTTGAGCTGGATGCAGTACAACAGATCTAACAGATAAGATCTAGGAATTCTCAATGCCAAATTGTAGTAGATCTTGGATTTGACCAACAAGTCTATTTACTGGGTTTATCTAGACTAAACTGGTGTGTGGGTTTCATGTTGTTGTTCATGGTCCTGGAGGCAGTCGTGTAAATTATGGACATGCTCCTCTATTAAAAAAAAAAAAGGAAAATTACCCAGATCCTTCTTGATACTTAATAAGTTAGTCTAACCCTGTAGTAAGAACAATGACATTGGCAGTTAATGTTGAGATTATCAAACAATTTTCCTAATCTTGCTGGTAAGAAATGATAGATGTTTATTCATCAAGGACATTAGAATCTGACATGGGTTCCTTATTATTTGTCTTGCCTTTTGTCCTGACTGAAATTTCAACTTTGATTTTCTGCTTCCTACTTTACAATTCTGGTAACTCTCTCTTCCAGGTTTAATATAGCAGCTGATTTGATTGAGCAAGCCAAAAATGCTGGTGAACTGGGTTTTGCTGGACTATTAGTTTGGATGAGGTTCATGGCTACAAGGCAGCTCATTTGGAACAAAAATTACAATGTGAAGCCACGGTAAACTATCTAATATCCATGAGCTAGTCTCATTGATTAACATTTCAGACGTATTTCATCCTAAGTAAATTGCTGCTTTATGTTATCGTCAGTGAAATTAGTAAAGCTCAGGACAGGCTTACAGACATGCTCCAGAATATTTACAGCAGCCATCCCGAATACAGGGAACTTACTCGCATGATTATGTCCACTGTTGGCCGAGGAGGTGAGGGAGATGTTGGGCAGCGAATTCGGGATGAAATTTTGGTTATACAGGTAATAGAATGGGTTTTGAGCTGGCTGATCATTAAGCATTTTTCCCCATGATGCCCGGACTTCTCTAATAGTATTTTAGGGGAGCACTTGTAATGATAATTGGTATTCTCAGAGGAAAAATGATTGCAAGGGTGGAATGATGGAGGAATGGCATCAAAAGTTACATAATAACACAAGTCCAGATGATGTAGTAATCTGTCAGGTACTAGTGTGTACTTGCAGCATAGCTATCTTTTCAATTTCAACTATTATCACTTTCTTCATCTGGGGCTTAATTTTTTTTTTCCTCTTGCCATTTCATTACAGGCTTTAATTGACTACATCAAAAGTGACTTTGATATAGGTGTTTACTGGAAAACTTTGAACGACAATGGAATTACTAAAGAACGTCTTTTGAGTTATGATCGAGCAATTCATTCAGACCCAAATTTTAGAAGAGATCAGAGAGATGGTCTTCTTCGTGATCTTGGGAATTATATGAGAACTCTGAAGGTTAACTTTCTCTTCATTTTGAATTTGAGCTTTTTCCTCTATTCATATACTCTTATCAGAAAAAATATATTCTCTCAGACTGTGCTTGCAATATCTGAAAGGAAATACCAAAAAGGATTTTTTTCATTGTGCAAGTGTGCATATGTAGATTATACTACAGTATTATAGTTGAGTGTCAATTGGAATTTGTACCACTATTACTCATGTTTTTTATTGGACTGGAGAAACTTTAAGGGTACTTTTTTTTTGTGTAAAAAAACCTTTTCTGGACCTTGATATTTGTTACAAGCAAAAGTTTGAAGCTTAATATAATCATAGTAGTCTCAAGAGATCACAGATACTCATGATTTTTAATGGTAAGTAATGATGGAAAGCAGTGATATTCATTCATTGCTAATGAAAAAGATGATTTCCTTTTTTCAGAAATGGAAATAATTTTCATTGACTGTTTTCATTATGGCCATTTGCTGCAACAAAGTCTCCCACCATAATTTGCTGCTAAAATCCTTTATCGACCACAATCTCTTGAGATTATCGTGATAATATTTACAATTCTTAGTCTATGATTAAAACAAATGTTGGAAAAAAACTGCAAAATGTTATCTGCAGAATAAAAACACCCTAGTGTGGAAAAAATTTTTGCATTTGTGTTGTCCTCCAAAAACAGACATGCCCTGTGCTTATGAAGATTAACCTCATTTGATTGTTAATACAGGCTGTTCACTCAGGTGCAGATCTTGGGTCTGCAATATCAAATTGTATGGGCTATAAATCTGAGGTATGAAGCATGGGAATGGTGTCGTCCTTAACAAAATATTATGTCCTAGCATCTGACTAGACATATTTTATTTCAGGGCCAAGGCTTCATGGTTGGGGTGCATATAAATCCAGTATCAGGCTTGCCATCTGGATTCCCAGTAATTTCTTTTAGCCCATCTATTCTAGCTTTAAAATTGAACTGTATTTTGCATTTCCACTTTGTGAAATACTCCATGTTTGATATGCCAACAATAAACAGGAGTTGCTGGAATTTGTCCTTGAACATGTTGAGGATAGGAATGTGGAAGCATTACTTGAGGTAAATGTTGTCCCGAAGTATGACGCCTCATTATTAGTTTGGAGACCTACCCTTATATCATTTTATTATACCTTCCAATACAGGGTTTGCTGGAGGCTCGTCAGGAGCTTCAGCCACTGCTTTCTAAGCCTAATGCTCGTTTGAAGGACCTTCTGTTTTTGGACATAGCTCTTGATTCCACTGTTAGGACAGCTATTGAAAGGGGATATGAAGAACTGAATAATGCTGGTCCAGAGGCAAGTCGATGTCTATAGGCTATAAGTGAAAGCTATTGTAACATTTTTCCTTGCTCATTGATCTTTGTGTTATAGTCTAATAACGTGTTTGCATACTGGGTCTTTCTTATGCAGAAGATCATTTACTTCATTACCCTGGTTCTTGAAAATCTTGCACTTTCATCAGATGATAATGAAGATCTCATTTACTGCTTGAAGGTAATCTTTTACCATGAGGCTTCACCATGTTGGAATAGTAAACTTTAAAGTGATATACCACTCTAGATATTATTTACTCTACTGAAAAAAGAAATGTAGATATGGGAATCCACAAAATGTTCTAATGACATCTCACTTTGATTTGTAAGTTTAATAGGAGCCATAACTAACTCAGCTAAAGTAGATGTAGGCATGGATTTATGATTATATTTCAACATCCCCCTCACGTGTGTGCCTCATGACTTGAAGCTAATGGTCGAGTGAAATGAAGATCTTCTATGCCAGTCCATGATTAAGCTTATTAGAACTTCAATTGGTTTAGGAGCTTAAGCTAGTAGATACATATGATTTATGATTACTTAAACATGGTAATCTTTTTTTGGTCGAAAAAAAAAAACGGTAATCTTTTGAGAAATCATAACATGACATGCTCTGTGTTTGAAAGCATGAACAAGAGTCTTAAATGTCATTTAAATTTTCTTCTTTTTTATTTTTTCTTTTCTGTTCATGGAAGGATAAATTGATGAATATATTTTATTTCATTTGCTTTCCTTTTTGATTAGTTGACAGAATAGTAAGCGTATATACTGCAATAATGTTTGAATGTCTAAGGATTTGAAGTTTTAATTTACTTTATTATGATGGAGAAGTCCTCTTATGTGCATTTGCATGGTTATAAGGGATGGGACCATGCCATAAGCATGTCTAAGAGCGGAAGTAATCAGTGCTCATTATATGCAAAATCAGTCTTAGACAGAACTCGCCTTGCACTTGCACACAAAGCGGAATGGTATCATCAAGTTATGCAACCATCTGCAGAGTACTTGGGATCATTGCTTGGAGTTGAGAGATGGGCTGTATGTTACCTGTTCCTCAAAATATAAGTTATGCATCCTTCTTTTTCTTTTTTTCTCATCATCTGTAACTCCTTTTGTTTTTCCTTGCTATCTCTTGCAGGTAAATATGTTTACTGAAGAAATAATCCGTGCTGGATCAGCAGCATCATTATCCTCACTTCTTAATCGACTAGATCCAGTTCTTCGGAAAACTGCTAATTTAGGAAGGTTAAGTGTACTTTTATACTAGCTTTTTCATTCAAGTTTGAGAAGTTAAATATATAATGATAGTTTTGACAAAGCCATTTAACAGCTAAATTGTCAAAAATCATTGGTTTTCATGAGTGAGAGAACCAATTAAGGATTATAATGCTCTCTAATTACTTTTGTTGATACAGTTGGCAAGTAATCAGCCCGGTTGATGTTGTTGGTTATGTAACTGTGGTGAAAGAGTTGCTTGCTGTTCAAAATGAATCATACAGCAAGCCTACAATCTTGGTAGCAAAAAGTGTTAGAGGGGAGGAAGAAATTCCAGATGGTACAGTTGCTGTGCTGACGTCAGATATGCCAGATGTTCTATCTCACGTGTCTGTGCGTGCAAGAAACAGCAAGGTAATGACAAGTCAAGAATCTTTTTGCGTTGTTTGCTCAGGAGGGCTTTCTAATTTCCTATTTTCTTACAGGTTTGTTTTGCCACATGCTTTGATTCCAATGTTCTTGCTGATATTGAAGCAAAAGAAGGAAGGTGGATAAGGTTGAAACCTACCTCTGCTGGTATTGTTTATAGGTAAGTACTATGTTATTTACCAGAATATTCATGTAGATTGATTTGATTTGATTTTTTCGTTTTTCCTGTCCAGCAAAATGTGCAGATATGCGAACTATTTTTCTTAAGTTGATTTTTATTTGATGAATAATTTAGATATTCATGAGTGGAAGATATAATCCTTGTCAATGATTGATCAAACAGTGTTGTTGAAGATGGTGAATCTATTGCTCCAAGTTCTACTAAAGCAAAGGAAGATGATTTAATGCCACGTTTGACTTTGGTTAAAAAGCAGTTTAGTGGTCAATATGCAATATCCTCTAATGAGTTCACAAATGATTTGGTCAGGCTCATACTATTAAGTTTTTATCTTTCCATTTTTAATTCACAAGGAAAAGCTTTTATTGTTTTTATTTTTAAGGAGTTTCTGAGGAATTCTAATTTTAAAAACTTGGTCCATGTATCAATTGGTTGCTTTAGGTTGGAGCCAAATCACGTAACATATCTTACTTAAAAATTAGAGTTCCATCTTGGATTGGGATTCCCACGTCAGTTGCCATACCATTTGGTACTTTTGAGAAAGTTCTTTCAGACCGTATTAATCAGGTTTGCTCATTCCTTACTCTCTAACTATTGAAATGTTTTCTCCTTGGTGTGTTCCCAAGTTGGTAATCACCATGCCCAAAGTTGACAAAGTGGCATGGTCTATGCTCTCAATCACATTTTATATGAATGGATTTATATTTTTTGCCCATTGGCTTGCTCAACCGTAGGATCTTTTCAAATATCTTTTGTACTTTATATATATGTATATATATAGTGCTTCTCATTGGTTATCTAATGAATCTTTTAGAATTTTTAAGTAATTTTTAGCTACATTTTATATATAGAGTGACATTTGTGAGGAACAATGGATATAAAAACTTATTTGCTTTATATTTTTCTTTAATTTCATTGTGGCATCAAGACCACTAAACAACTATTCTATGACTAACACTGTCACCAGCAGTGCCACCCACTACCATGTTTTCCGCTCTTGTTTATTAACCCATTATTTCTATGTTATTACTCTTACTATTGCTGCTATTGCTATTGTAGCTACTATTGATATTAGCTCTGCAATTTTTGCTCTTTTTTTTTTTAAAAAATTTTTTTTATTGGAATAGAGAGTTGTATAATTTACTCGACCCAACTTGGAGGAAAATGGTAATATAATAATATATGAATATCTTAGGATACTTATGAAAAATCTTTAAAAAAAAAAAATTACAATTGAGTGAGCACATTTATTTTTCCTGTAATTTTCGGAGTTTCCACATGTTTAACTTTTCCTGTAATGTCCTAGAATATAAGAATACTCTCACTATAACAGGAGGTAATGTTTAGGAACAATAGAAACAAACCCTTATTTGCCCCAGTACTTATTTTACCTTCATCATTTTTTTAGTGTCAAAACAAAGCTAAAAATGATGCAAGCCTTGAACTATTTATGTGCAACCAAATTTCTTCATGGTGCTTGGTTGTATATTTCAATTAGAAGGAGCTTTATCTTATTTTATATCATTTTTCTGCCCAGAGATGAGTATTATTTGATCCAGACAGATTTAAATTTAATTTAATTTAAAGAGCTTTATGCATGAAAGCAGAATCATCCTAATGATTAATCTTTGTTGATATCTTATGATCTATCATCCTCTTCGCAAAGATCATTATACCAGCATACATTTGACTTTATTTTTCATGAAAGAGCACTATATCACCTAGTCCAATTACAAAAAATGCTGTAGGAACACGGCAATGGTATAGGTTGGATGGTATTTTACTGTTTAAAAAAACTTTATACCTACCCATGGAGGGTGGGAGAGAGAGTTATCTCCCACTCATTCTTTTGGTTCTTATTCTTGGTCTTGAAGATTGAATGCTTTTAGGTTTTTCACATGCTCAAACATATGTTTACACTAAGATCATTCCTCTTCATCCCATATTAACAGGGTGTGGATGAAAAAGTGCAAAATCTCAAGAGGAAGATAGGAGAAGGGGATTTCAGTGCCCTCAGAGAAATACGTGAGACAGTTCTACTCCTGGATGCACCACAAAAACTGGTAAGTGATTTTACTAGTTGAAGCTAAGGTGTAATATAAAGAATAAGATTGTCAAGTAATTGAAATGAAAAAGAGATTCTGCTGTTGTGTATTCAAGTAATTAGGAACCAACACCCGGGCTCATATATCTACTTTTTCATGTACATAAACAAGAAAATTGGAAAGATAGAAAGATATAATTGATGGGACTACTTTTACTGGAACTCATTCTTTGATAGGACAAAGAAAAATGTAGAATATGTGAGTTGAAAAGAGGCAACTGTGAAACAAATATTCTAAGTATTGCATTATGATCATACTCTATTGCTTGATAAGAAAGTATTGATTTCATAGTAAGTGTATAGTTTTCAGGATGATCTATTTCCCATACTGCAGAGAAAAAGTTACTTATACTTTTCATATGTAAGCCTCTGTAACACTGAGGTGATTTCTTTGATAAAATTTTGGTTATTGGTTGCAGAGAATTATGATTGGCATATTGTTCTAATAGACCTCTACATGCTATTATCCTGAACTTGGTTGCTGCATGATTTATTATAGGTGCAAGAATTGAAATCTAAGATGCTAAGTTCAGGGATGCCATGGCCTGGAGATGAAGGCCAACAGCGATGGAACCAGGCATGGACAGCCATAAAGAAGGTATCATACCAGAAACTACTTGCTTTTTTGACATCTTGCGTTCATTGTCTCATCTTGAACTTTCTTTTTTCCACCCTGATGAAAACAACCATTTGACCTTAAAAAATTGCGTAAAGTCAATAGAAATTTGGGATCATATACCTTGAATGTCCCACATTTTCTTCAACTGAATGGATATATGCTTTTCTTTACATACTTACATCATCTAAATGAAGCTTACTTTCAATTAAAAAGAGAATTTTGAAGTTTCATATCCTCTAATTACCAGAAGTTCCGTATGCTATCTGCTATATCCTTAGTCAATGTGTGATATTCTAGCAATTTGAACACTTTCATGAAATATTGGACATTTTTATGCCTAAACAATGATTTATAATACTCATGCCTGGATGATTCTTGTCGGATAGTGTGAATGTGTACCACATCTGTGCAATTACCTATTATAATAAGACCAAATAGCATGAGGAACTCGGATCAGTTTTGAACTATTTGTACTTATACATAATGCTTCAGTACCATGGTTAAGCCAGATAATGTACATATGGATGTTGATGCTTGTAAAGCAATCATATCATTGCTAAATTCCTCTGGCTATGATCACTTCTATTTTTGCATTTAGGTATGGGCTTCCAAGTGGAATGAGAGAGCTTACTTCAGCACAAGAAAGATAAAGTTGGATCATGACTATCTCTGCATGGCAGTCTTAGTGCAGGAAATTATTAATGCAGACTATGCATTTGTTATCCACACGACTAATCCATCTTCAGGAGATTCATCGGAGATATATGCAGAGGTACTTTTACTTCTCTATGGCATTGTCTTTTCCATTTGAAGTCCAAAGGGGGGGGTAGTCAATCGTATGATATTCCATTCCCTCACTCCATATAGTGTGAGGCTCTATGTTCAATTTTCACTGGTGCACACCTTAATCTTACGCAAGGATAACCAATATGCATTCTGTGGAGTGTATCTAATCATGAAATGGTGTCTCGGATTCTTGCGGCCTACCTAATGGGGAAAAAGTCCTACCTGGAAATATTTTTTTGACAATGTGTTTTCACCATTTTTTAAATTTACATACCTGTCCTTTCCCCAAAATGGAAAACATTGATTAGACATTAAAGTAGCTACATGGAATGCGTGTAGGGTAAAAAAATACTGGAAAAGTCTTTCCTCTTTATTTTTCTAACCATAGCACTTTTGGGTCCTTTTTTTTGTTCTACGTGTCTAAACATTTTGTCTAATTGAATACAGACATGCAAAGTAAAAGAAATTTAAAGACATGTATGTTTTTTGTAATTAATCCAACTTTTTATTGTTGTTAAAAGTTCCTTTACCGTTGAGATACTATTGAGAAATGAGCCGTCTCCCATCTTTTGAAGGTTGTCAAGGGCCTTGGTGAAACCCTGGTTGGAGCCTATCCAGGTCGTGCCTTGAGCTTTGTCTGCAAAAAGAATAATCTTGACTCTCCCCAGGTAAAAATTCTGGCTTTCGATGCATCCAAGTTCATGCAGGAACAAAAAAAGAGGAGAGCTGGCAGTATAATATGTGTATTTTATTGACAAAAATGGTCAGGAAAGCATCGATAGTTTTAAGATTTATATGCATGTAAACATTTCATGCAGCAGGGGGTCACTAATTCAATCAAATTTAAACACTGTTAATCGTTAAGAGGAGAAAAAGTGGAATTTTGACTGATTCACTTCCACCACTGATTTTTTCCTTTTTCCTGTCTATCACCACTGAATTTAACAGTGCATATTTTCCAGGTATTGGGTTACCCCAGTAAACCTATTGGCCTTTTCATTAGACGGTCAATCATTTTCCGATCTGATTCAAATGGAGAGGACCTGGAGGGATATGCTGGTGCAGGACTTTACGACAGGTAAATCTAACTGCAGTGAAATCACAGCTCTTTCTAATTAACAGATGAAACAAATCTTATAATTCAGTATATGGTTGCAATGTGCGAGGTGTATGCTTATACCTTCATGATCTTGCAATTTGATGCGAAAAATGATTGGTATTTTGGTCATTATATTATCAGATCCTTTCTGTCCTTGAGACAAGATCTAGCTCCCCTTTATTGGGACATTCTGAGAGATATAGATAATAACAGTAATATAACCAATGAAGGCATCTTATGGTTTATTTGTTGGACTCCATGGAATCTCATTTTCTATTATTAACCTTAGTTATAACTTGGTGAGAATGTAGAGGGAAGAACATTATATGTGATCCCAAACTCCCTTTTTCTTGGATCCCCGGAAACCAGTTTAAGAAAGGAATCTCAAATCCAAGAAACTGGGACCTATGAGATTATATTTTCTTTATCCTTTTCCCTGCATTTTTATCAAGTCTTCATCTAATAATAGTGAATTACAATCCAATGGACAAACCGGACAGGACAGATAAGGTGGAATTTTTGGGTGTCATCTTACTTCCACCATCTTTTCATAATACAGAACCATTGTGATATTAATAGGAGATTTTGCAGAAAGATTCTACCTGAAAATCCAAACTTTAGCGTTAAAATTCAAAAAGTTCTTCCTGTTTTACCTAAAATATATTCAAGCTATTGCACTAATGAGGAACAGGATAAGTACAGATTAGCATTCTAGAAGCAACTGTTGAAGCAATGCTCTGTTAACTCTTGCAGCATATATCATATTTGTAATTCATGTATAAATTGGAAGATCTTTTTTTTTTTTTTTCCTAATGTATTTTATGAATTTGAATCTTTTGACAAGATCAATTATATCCCATACAATCAAAAATTTTCTGTATCTATGAATTCATTGATTGCTCCTACCCGTTTTCTGGTCACTCCCGTTGTTTTGTTTAGGTCGAAAGTTTTATGTACCGATGTACTAAACCATTTCTTGCGAGTTTATGAGGTGAAGGGCTAAGGTTTCCTGTGTTAGAAGTATGTATATTGGCATTTAGTTATGCTGGAAGCTAAATTCTTAAAAATATTTCGGGGTAGATAGTGAGCCAAATGATCCGAAGCTTCTGAATTATTCATGTAAAATTGAGTGTTACTAACAGAACAGGGTGTCCTTTAGACCATTCCAATGTGTCCTTCAAGAAGATTGTATAATTAATCCTGTTACTAATAACAAATACATATAATTCTTTTTTCCTTTTCCGTTGGAGAAATTTGAAATATACGGTTCTTTTTTTGGCCATCCATATAAACTGTTAAGTGTAACTGAATCTCAATGTTTTCGTTCCCTGCAGCGTGCCCATGGATGAAGAAGAACAAGTTGTGCTTGATTACACATCCGACCCATTTATAATCGATGGAAACTTTCAGCAATCTATACTTTCTGTCATTGCCAAAGCAGGACATGTTATAGAGGAGTTGTACGGTTCAGCACAAGACATTGAAGGAGTTATCAAGGAAGGGAAAGTCTATGTTGTCCAGACCAGGCCTCAGATGTGATAGATCCTCTTCTACGATTTTAGTTGAGAGGACCTGGGTGTAAGACTGTACATGAAAAAGTAAGATATTTTGCACGAGCGGAAATACGTACGGTAGAAGAAGAAGATGACGATACGATAATAGATATTAAAACTGACAATGGCCGAGAAAAGAAATATTCAGACCGATTGCTGCCATGTAAACACCCAGAGATCCATCAGCGTTATCAATTGTCAAACTTAATATGAATAATATTTAATCATTGAAATATGTAATATCGGGACGACATCAATACTACTACCTGAGTTTAATTTTTTTTTCAATATTATATAGCTCCAGTGCTATTAACCATAATCTACCTGAGATGATTAAAAATCAAGAATATAGAAGTAATACGGTAGTGCTGCCGCATTTGTTTTGCCCATTACTATATGACACATATCCATGAAGTATTATCAAAGTAAATAAAGCATACTCAAGTTTCATCTATAAATATGATTAATCCATTCTACGTATTTTATACCTATTAGCGGATTATACATCTGCAGTTTGTATATGAAGATAATATATAGTGACTTAAGCGAGGTGAGAATCCCAAGTGTAGCTTATAAATAAATGACGCTAAAGAGGAAAACCAACTTGGAAATTTTTGACATTTTTGGATTTTTAATGTGTTTTGAGGGAAATAAAGAAGGGTATAAACATAAATGAAATTAGAGATATCGCACTAGATTCAATACATGCTATTTTTAAATCTCAATAAATATTTAATAACTCGCGCACTAGAATATCCTAATAAGGTGTGCTTTTATTTGGCAAATCTTGTGATATTTTAAGCCTAAATTGTGATATATGCATATTCGCAAGAAGATAGTGTACTTTATGATTTTATTATAGTTTATTGATAGTCATGCAAAAATATAGCCTATTCAGTAATATATATACGTATAAATATCCTTTACTATTTGAAATGGGTCATGTAATGAAGTAAAAAGGGGCATTTCCCAATATGTTACCACAAAATGAATTTATATCATGTATCGTTGTGTCTTATACACAGTCAACGATAGTAATATGGCTAATTTTAGGTAACCATATAACAAAATAAATATTTTTTATAATATTTATAGAAAATATCATTGTACGACAACTTCTCGAAAACTGTATTATAATTAATGAAACAAATTTTACGTTTTGATATGATAGAAACTGTATTCTATAAGCACTAATTTTAACTATGTATATTCAAAAGGTATTTAAGTTACGATTTTAATAAACTATATATATGTGTATGTATGTATATTCTATAAACCCATATGCATATATATATATATATATATTAATGTAAGTAATAAATTATTAATATAATGACTTGCAATTTACCTACTATAGAAGTGCATTTTGCTTTGAGCCTACTAAACTTGAGCTCGATCTATGACCCATTCACCTAATAGATACAACAAATAGATTTGGTAATAGAATTATATCCAATGATTCCCTCTACTCAAATCTAAGATCGAAGAATATACCTATCAAATCTATCATTCCCTTTTACTCTTATAAATATCACTTGAAGCCTTTGAAGCAAGGAGACCAAAACCTTACTAGTGTTGCTATTACGCTCTTATTGGTTTTCTATTTTTGTTGACCCTTATAACTTGAGCATCTAAGTATGTACAATAAAGACAACTTTGGCATCCCTTGATAGGTCAAGTTTACTACTTATGTAGGCTTAATCCATTGATATCAAGCTAAATCTAGTCCCAACATTCATTGTCGAGGATTCATAATCAATAGTTAAGACCCACCATTTATGGCTTTAACATAGAGTCATGGCTAAAACGCACATAAATAGTCGATCACCTCTCCCTTCAACCACAAGATCGAGATGTTCTCGTGTGGCCCAAAAGAGGCACAATAACTCAACTCACCAACGCTCTGACAAGTACTATGCCTTCCATAGAGACAAAGACCACATTACCGCTGATTGCATGTAACTAAAGGATGCCTTGGAAGATGCCACTTGACGCAATTATCTACATGAGTACGTTGACTTCCATAGACCCGTAAAACAAAGTTGCACCTAAAATGGTACACGGTCCTTAAGGACCAATACTCATACAATTCGAGGGGTCATTAACTAGCATAACGCCAAATAGATTACAAAGCGAAACTTCCAAGATTCGATAGTCTTGATGATGGAAACAAATTACTAATAAGATTTTTACACTACTCTCGATTGAATTGCTATCTCTAAAACCAACAAGACCTACCTTGGTCCCTCCCCTTATAATTTTGGCCACTCTTTAATAACATATGAGAAAACTATAGTTGAACTAACCTTGGTCTAACTTCTTAGCTTAATAACTATCCAATGACAAGTTAGCTAGACCCTTTTACAAGTCATCTCTTATTAAATTGCCTATTAACAACTCATGACCATTTCACCCTCTACCTTATTATAGGTAGCAGAGAACTATTATATGTTCAAGGTCTAATGTGGAAATAATCTTATATGTTTTCCTTGACTTTGTTCGCATCCTCTACATACTAATAGGTGAAAACAAGTTATCTTGACCTTTTCATAGGTTTTCACTTTTCAACAACTCACTACTTGTTTCAACTTCTATTTCATTACAAGTGATAAAGGTGGTCTTCCCCTATTGATAAGTGAAAAGAGGTTATCTTAACCTTACCTTTTAAAAGTCTTCATTTTTTCAACGACTCTCTACTTGTTTCGGCCTCTACCTTATCATAAGCAATAGAGGCAGCCTTTGTATATTAATAAGTGAAACGAGGCTATCTTAACCTTTTCATAGGTCTTTGTACTTTTTAGTGACTTATTACCTTGTAACCTCTACCTTACTACATTTAGAAAAGATAACCTCTAATAACTTGCAAGCGAAATGAAGCTATCCTAACCATTCCATAGGTCTTCACTCTTCAATGATTCACTAACTATTTCAGCCTCTATCCTTTCATGAGCAACAAAGGTAGCCTCTACCTTGTAACAACAAAAAAAAAAAAAAAAAAGTCTATCTTTAACCTTTGTCTTTTGTCTACTGGATCCCCTACCTTTTTATAAGCAGGGGATACGGTTCTTGTAAGCATCCATGTTTGGTGAAGAACTCATTGGTTAGATTGTTATTTTGTATTGACAAATTGGGATATTTTGCTTCTTAGGATTAGCGCCTGAAAAATGGATGCTTTCAATAGAAAAAGGGATCCTTGTTCACCATAAACTCTAAAAATTAGGATGATATGCTCAATAGGCTAGCCCCTAACCAATAAACACTCTCCTTTAAGAAAAAAGATCCCATCACAAAAGTGTAATAGTTTAATCACTACACCTACATTTAACTATAGCTATTGAAAAGTTTAATCACCTTACTCTCTACACCTTATGACCAATCAACATGATAACAAATAAAGGAGCACACCATTCAAGAGAAGAATATAGCACTTACATTTTTTAGTCGATACAATAATTGATGTATATATACAAATTTAAAAAAAAAACAAAGGGTTTTCTAAAGGTACTAGAAGGATGGAAGATTTGATTCATGGGCTCTTTGCTTGGGAAGCATGAATTAAGGAGACCATGAGTAATAAGCATCTTAGCTATCAGGGGTAGGCCCCAAGATGAATTTGAGAATTGAGAAGGATCTTTTAAGGAAGAGGTTGCAAAATATTTGGGGAAATTACAAAAAACCTCCTAATAAACTTTGACTTAGGCGCGAATTGATCCCCTAAACTTTGAAAGTGATGTTTTTTATTCCCTAAATTTTAATAAATTGATCAAACACCCCTATAACACTTAAACTTTAATTTTGGTGTATAAACACCTTCTAAATTTTGATTTTTGTGTGTAAACACCCTTTAAATTTTTATTTTTGTGTGTAAACACCTTTTAAACTTTGATATTTATGTGTAAATACCTCTTAAACTTTGATTTTGGTGCATAAATACTCTATAAACACTCATAGTTTAAGGGGGTGTTTACGTACCAAAATCAAAGTTTGGAGGGTATTTAAGCACAAAAATCAAAGTTTAAGTGTTATAAGGGTTGTTTTGCTAATTTATTAAAATTTAAGAAGTCAAAAACCTCACTTTAAAAGTTTAAGAAGTCAATTCGCATTTAAGTCACAATTTAGGGGGAGGGTGGTTTGCATTTTTCCTAAAATATTTTGCACGAGCTTAGAGGATCCTACCTCATCAACATCTACACAATCTCTTACAACTTGACTTGAAAAACTACTAACACTTGAGTACCGGGAAAGTTCCTCCTTTCAGTCTCTTTTCTAACTAGTTGAAGTTAAAGCCAAGATTTCGCTTCTAGATCAGCCTCTTTAGGTGCTCTTGCATATCCTTCACTAGCTTAAATTCAAGTTCATAGGATTCAACGTTCTTTCAGTACTCCTCCAGGATATCTCCTAAAATAACGTGATTGGCAAGCCAATGAAATCAGCATTAGAATTATTGAAGTGGCAAATTGTAAGAAATCAAGGACATTACATGGCATAGTTGAGGATATTTCTCATTAGTTTTAGTCTTCAAATCAAGAAATAAGTGTACAGATATGGATTAAATTGGTTGGGTTATACTTGAAAATTTAATATATATATATATATATATATCATAGGATAAGTTTTGAGAAGATTTTATGGATTATTTAGTGAAATATATCAAGAGAAAATTTAGTTGATTTTTTAAGACGTTTTTACAAATTTAAGTTGGAGGTTATCAAGAAATATTTTTAGGTTTCTTTTTAGATATTTTCAAGGAAAATAGTTTAAGGTTAAAAAACGAATCATATTATATCATAAGTGTTATTCCAAAATGGCAAGATATATAATTATATATCATCAAATATACAAGGGAAGAAGTTGACAGTACTACAAGTTTATTTCCTAGATTTTAGGATTTGAATTTTCAAATTATTTTATTTCAATAGATTCATGATAAGATTGAAGGAACTTGCCATATCTCAAAAATATCTACAAGCTAACTATGGGTAAGAAAGAAGATAAATACTTGGTGGATTCAAAAGATAGAGGAAAAAGAAACATTCTAAGTTCACAAATATCTAATACTTTCATTTAATATAGCTATTTTATTCCCCCTTTTGCCATAAAACAAATCTACTACATTGTTCACTTTGAGGACTTATGATTCCTAAAAATTTCAATTCTTAAAAACTAGGATTCCCAATTCCGAAGAGAAAAGACGTTCCTTAGGCCTTTTGTTCTTATTCTCTCAACATTGTTCTTAAGACCCCAAATCAGTCCATGATAACAATTAAGACCACCTTTGACACAGCCTACAATAGCAACCAATCAATCATGATAGTACAAAAACTTCATTGTGATGTTTAGGAAGTTGTCGTTGCACATGGAGGGATATGTAAAGATTATATTATATAGTAGACTTGTCTTATTTATTACACACATTTGTTTAATTGAAGCTTAACTGTCATAGTTAGTTGGTTAACTAGCAAAGTTATTTACATCTGTTAGGAATACCAAAGACCAATATAAATACTTTACTACAATATTGTTAATCAATGAATTCATTTGTTTCTTCTTACATAAACCTAAGGCTTGAATGCTTCAATCTTTGGCTTACATAGTGATAGATCTTCATTTTATCAATTATGCTGAGCTTAACATGGTATTGAAGCTATTGGTAATTTCTTTCTATGTTTAATTGATTATATGCTACTCCTTATAATTTGTGATTGGAATTTCTTTAGCTTTTGTAATCACGAATACCAATAATCAAGCTCCAACAGATCCTTTGTACATTTCCACATCTGATAATCCGGGAATGACTATAGGAAATGTAATGTTTAATGGTTTGAACTTTATAGCATAGGTTAGATTTGTTCAAATGGCTCTAGGTGTGAAACTTAAATTAGGTTTTGTTGAAGGAACAATAACAAAACCAAAACAAAACACAACTAATTTTGTGAAATGGAGTTATGATTTTATGGTGTGATGTTGGCTTCTTAACTCAATGTCTATTGGTTTAGCACAAAGTTTTATATTTGCACAATCATCAAAGGAGTTATGGGATTAGGTTATCGAACAATATGGCCAAATGCACGATCCTTTAATTTTTCAATTGCAGTAGGATATTTCTAATGCGAGACAAGGAAATCAGTCAATTACAGCTTATTACAATAAATTGAAACATTTTTTGGAAGAATTACACTCAACTAATCCATATCTTACTTGTGATTGTGGAAGACTTAAGTACTGTACTTGTAATTTGAAGGATAGGTTAGCAGATTTTGAAGCACAATCGAAATTAATGCAATTCATCATGGGCTTATCTAATGCTCATGAATTAGTGAGGAGTCAGATATTATCTTCGAATCCTTTACCTTTAATTTCAAGAGCATTTTATTTGGTTCTTCAAGTTGAGAAGCAGAGACAAATTAGTAGTCTTGCTGTTATTGATGGAGGTATATCATCATTTGTAGTTAGTAAAGCATCAAATAGATCAGGTCTTACTGTAAGGAAAGGGAAACTTTACTATAAGAACTGTAAGAGTGATGGACATATGATTGAAACATGCTTTGAACTTATAGGGTACCCTAATTAGTACATGATAAAAGCATATTTTTCATGTTTTAAAGTTCAAATTAAAATAGAATTATTATTAATTTTATAGAAATGATTAAGAAATGGTACTTAATTATTTTCATTTGGACATTTTAGGAATTAGAGGATTCAAGAGTGGAATTACGGATAATTTAAAGGAATTTTACATAAAGGAACGAAATCTGAATCAACATGCACAAGTTGGAATTGAAGGCAGTCAGTCTACACTTACACTAGCGGCCTTTGGAGTCTACACTTCCAGCATTGATGACTACGCCACTAACCTAATAGTCAGCCTTGTACTTATACTGCCAGCCTTCATGAAAAAGAAGTTTCACGCGAGTCAACCCTAATTTTTCTTATAAATAGCTTATGTGTAATCATTTAGGGGACCTTTGAATACATTTTCCTTAGACTTAGAGAGTTATAGAATAGTTTTTAGATTGTTTTTAAAGAATTCTTTAGGAAAATCACTTGGATCATTGAGAGGAATTTGCTTTTGCTGTGGAGACCAAGTTAAAGTTGCAATTAAAGATTATCTTTTCTAATACAGCATTGGTGATATCTATTTCAATTATTCTTATGCAATTTTGCGAATTACTTATGATTTCAGTTATGAATTTCCTTGCATTTGTGTTTTTGCTTCCAAATCTATGGTTGGCTAAATTTATTTGTGGGAATTAATAAAACCTTAGATAGTTAAGATGGTGATTATGTTCATGTTATAGGATTAAGAGATATATGAATGATTCATGATTACAATTTTTATTATTTCAATTATAATTGTTAGAAACCCCAATGATACAAGAGTTGATGTAGGGTTTATTAGAAATTCTTAATTGATTTGATTAATCAATGTAGAAGCAGAGTTAATTGAATTAATTAGAAATTAATACGATGTTCGGCGATTGATTATTCACTAAGATATTAGGAATAATTGATTTAGGACATTAGACAATCATAGTATCGGGAGATATATGATTGCAATTTAAAGTCTACTGTTAATTGGAAGATGCGGAAGTTGACTAATTAATTAGGAGTTTAAATTCTTAAGTTTTAAGGTATAATAATTTCCTTTAAATGACCATATAGCTATTAAACTACATAACATGATAACAATTTGATTGGCATAATTTAAGGTGGATTCTGTTTTCCCATAATTCTTAATTGATTGCTTAATTTTAAATTTTTCATAGTTATTTTCTTTTCAATAGATTTAGAGTAATTATTAGATTAATTAATTTAATTTTGATTACTTGAATATTGATAAAAACTAGCATAGGATTAGTAATTTCTTTGTCTTCGAGGGATCGACAACCTTACTTTCTCTATATTACTTGATTCCGACTTAGTTTACTTGTTGGAGTATTTACAATTTATTTATATATATATAGTTTAAGCGAATCAGTACAAAGGAAAACGTAATAAAAGATTTATTTTACATCCTACTATAGCAGCATGTGCTAAAATAAATAAGGTTGATACAGTGCTTGAGACTCCACTTTATTACTATGGTAATAATAAAATTGCTTTTCATGTTGACAAAAAGATGTTTCATAATGTTTGTGAAGAAGTTTATAAGATGATGTAGTATAAGCAACTACAGGGGAACAAAGATGTGGTTGCAATTGGTAAACTTCCACCGCACTCTTTGTAGGTATTGTAAGCTTCCAAAATTTAGTTTAGGATAACCGAGCTCAGATTTAGGGCTTTTAGGGTAACTTATCCAATTGAGCCCAAACTTTGCAACTAGAATGAAAAAGTTAGTCGAGATATTACAGTGAAGTTAGATTTTAGTAATAACGATCCGAAATCCCAATTTTGCCCTTAGAAATTGGAGTATTTACTAAAACTCTAAAATGTTTAGAACTCCTAAAATTGAACTTAGATTACAACGAGAACTTAGAGATAAGCTAATTGAGCTATAAAATGAGATAATGTAGTATAATTTACTATAAAAAAAATACACGTAATTTTTAGTATACCCGGTACAAATAATAATTATACTCGTAAATTAACTTTAAATTGAGTAATTATATAAATATTGTGTTGAATTCATGAAATTAACCTTAGAATGTATCCTAAAAATAAAAGATATGCTAGAAACTTAATTATATGAGTAAAGTTATATATTTCACGTGTTATTTACATAAGGTATAAACTTATATAGTAATTAAATAATTAATTCTAACATATAATATATATATTTAAGTAATTATTTAGTAAAAGAAAAAGAAAAATTAATTAAATAATATTGGAAGGAGGCGTGGCAGGAGGATGGAAAAATATATTGCTGATTCAAAAGTGGAGTTACCATATTTGGACACCTCATGCATAAAAAAAAAAAAAAAAGAAAAAAAGAAATTGGAAAAGAAAATATGAATTAATTAAAGAAAAAATTCCTAAACCGACTTTGAAGCACTATAAAAAGCCAAGATCATCAGACAAGATAGTTTTAGCAATTTGGAATCAGAGAAAATCAGAAAGAAAAATTAGAAAAAAATCGTAGAAAAAAAAACAAATTTAGAAAAAAACAGAAAAATTAGTGAAAGTGTGGAAACCTAACCTAGAGTAGATCTGCTGTGAAACCCAGCCAACCCTACACGGTCTACCCACCGCGCCAGCCGTCCGACAACCGCCCAGCCGCCGCCGGCCACCGGAGCACCCAAGAACACCAAGGTCAAATTTCTGCCCTGTTTTTCAATAATTTCTAAAAAATTGTAAATCCGCCCAGAAAATTATGAAAAAAATTACACTTAGGTTATTTTAGACATGCTTTCATGTGATATTTTTATTTTTGAAAAATTCGTAATATTTAATATACTTCATTAAGAAATCTGTAATTCATCCGAATATATATTAGTGAAATAAATATACTATATGATGTTGTTTCTAGCTGAAACTTTTTGTGTAGGATGAGTATAATATATGAGTAATTTCTACGTAGCCCAAATTTTTATTTGAATGATTTTAATATTTATTGAATTTTTAGGCTTGAAATTGGTCCGAAAATAGGCTGAAATTATGAATTTAATAGGAAATTATGAAATTAATTGATGAAATGGACATGTACTGATCTATAATAAATAATAATGGTATTGAGTCAGATTAGAATTAATTGGATGCTAAAAGAATTATAATTGGATAATTTGTCAAATTTAGGGGTAAAATCGTCAATACGAAAATATAGGCAATAGGTTGAAAACTTGAAACCGAGTGATAATTGAATTCCCTATATTTTTAGAAGTACATAGAAATTTTCGGGGAATTATTAGGTGATCCGAACTATTTACTACGAATTTATTAAGTAAAATAGCTTAAATTACAAGTCGGGATGTATTTGTAATATTAATAGACTAAAATGAGTAAAATAGATAAATAAAACCTATATATAGGATCGCTGGTCGAATTGGGTTAAATAGAGATTTTATTACAATTATTAATATTTTCTGATCGGGATGTACTTTAGGTGTATTAAAATTGAATAATACTTATATTATTACAATATAAGGACAAATTGGATAAAATATAATTTAAAACTGTAAATTATGCATAATACGGTCGTTTTTATATAATTATGTATAATTGTATTAAAAATTCAAACTACCCGTTAAAATCCATCTCTAAGAACAGGACTCATAAGATGTGTCGTTAAATCTATACGAACTCAATGACACTAGTTTTGTTGAAATCGGATAACCTTAAGCAAACTAGCTTATATCTATAACATATTCAAGAATATACACATTTCGGTAACTCTATCGGAATCAAAACGTGAATTAATAAATAAAAAGTACGTTTCGATACGATCAAAACGATATATAATACGTAATAGTAAATATGATGTATAATGTTAATGATTAATAATTTAATAACATGACAGTATATTAT